>UNPT01000510.1:0-32476 GCA_900536445.1 Hymenoscyphus occultus | reverse complement strand
GGGGGTAGGGGAGAGGGTAGCGCCTCGGGAGTACATGCCCTCGAAAGGAAATGTACGCTTTAGTATATAGGAGAAGTAATCAGGTCGTTTAGAACAAAAAACCTGATTCGAGAAAAAAGATGTGTGTTGTAACTTCTTTCTATTTATAATAATCTTTAGAAAAGAAATATACTCTTAAAACTATAAACTCTTTTAAAACGTCTTATTTTTAATATTTACTCTATATTACTATAACTAAGTTAGCTCTAGTAAAATAGAAGTAAGAAAGAAAGACTTACTTTATAGTAAAAACTATATTAGTTACCCCTTTTATTTAACTAGCCTTTAAATTAAAAAATAATTAGCTTAGTATATAAAGTACTAAAAGACTTTAAAATAAACTTCTAAGAACTAATGTTCTACTTAATAAAGTAAAGTACTTTCTACTTAGTATTATCTTAAAGCTAAGTAAGTATCTTTAGCTTAGATAAAAGTATATTAAAAGATTAAAAAGCCTTAATAGTATCTTAATTTATTTTAATTAAGAACTTATTACCTTTATTACTTTCTTTTATATTTATAACCTTTTTTTTATTCTTACTTTTATTTTTATTTTTGTTTTTATCCTAAACCTCCTTTCTTCTAATAAAATCTTTATTTATAGTATTATTTATATAGTTCTCTCTAGTTATAGATAAAGTAGAACTAGCTTTAGGAGAACCTAGTAGAGAATCTATAAAACTATACTACGAAGAAAGAAGAAAAGAGAGAGTATTAGGCTTAGCCTTATTTAAGGAAGAAAAACTAGTTAGTTAAAATAACTATATAAAAAGTTAGCTTTATAAAAGTAAAAAGATAAAAGTAAAGTAGAATATTAGTATTACTACTATTAGAATTCTACTAGAGTAGTAACTAGAAGAATAACTATAAGAAGCTTCTTCTATAGTAGCTATATAAGTAGCTTTAGAAGTAATATAAGTAGTAGGTTCTTTTATTTTTTCAGTTACTTTTATATACTTATTTATATACTTATAAAAAGCCTTTTACTTCTTATTTTACATTTAATTTTTAGTAAGTTTAGGCTTAAGAGAAGGAATAACCTAAAACGTTTCTCTAGATTTATTATAGTATTCCTTACTTAGGTTTAAATAGCGCTTATTACTACTACTAGAACTACTACTAGAACTACTAAGGCTTTTAGTAGCTATATTACTAGTAAAAAGAAAAGAGAGAACTTAGGTAAATATAATAATATTTAAGAAGTAGTATAAAATAAGATAAGATATATTAATATAAAAAGAAATATATTATAAAAAATAAAAAGAGTTATAAAAAAAGATAAAGCTATTGTTTAAAGTTATTATTATTAGTTAAAAAATAAAGTAAGAGTTAGATAAGAAAATACTTTAATATAGACTTTTAGAGCCTCTAGATTCGCCTCTTTATATATTCCTTAAAATAGGAAATACTTAAACTAAATATTATTAAAGGTATTAATAACAAATTTAGTAAGTATAATTGTAACGGTTCTGACCATCACGTGCCACATGTATCACGTGGCGTCGCTTAGCGACCCATATCATGTATGTAGACTCGAGCTCTCTCGAGCTCTCCTCTTCTCCTTAGCCTAGAATCTTCGAATAAGATAGTTCTACGATTCTATAAGCTATACCTTGGACGCCCACGGGTAATATATCGTACGTGTCGTCACAATAATCTATAGTACTTTATCCTTACTTAACTACTTAATTATTTAATAACTTTAGCTTTTATAAATAGAGATAGTAGAGAATAGATTTTATATTATTTAAGTATAAAAACTTAAATAAGATACCTTATTTTTTTTAAGGAAAACTTAACTTATATAAGCAAAAGTAGCCGGCTCTTTTTATACGGAATTAAAGCTTTTAATACTCTAGAAGAAGTATTAATTATCTAAGTAAAGAAGGATATAATATTTAGTAGCCTAGATATTTAGGTTATAATAATTAGATACTTACCTTATATAATTACCCCTTATATAGGGTATATAGCTAGACCTTCTCCTATATACATTTAAGTACGTTATTTAGTCTAAGCTAAAATACTATACCTTAGAGAAAAAAGTCAAGTTTTTTAAATATTTATAGAATAGTTTCTAAAATTAAAACTATTATAAAACGATTTCTAGATAATTTAAAATTATAAAACTATTTTAATTTATAATTATTTATTATAAAAACTATTTTATATTTTAAACTAATATAAGATAATTTAAAAGCTAAATAGTTTTTTAATTTATAACTATTTAAATAAAGAATAGTCTTAAGACTATTTATAAGTATAATAGTTTAAATTAATAACTATTTTAATATTAAATAGTTTTAGACCTATTTTATTTATAAATAGTTTTATATTTATAATAATTTAAATATTAAATAGCTTTTAGACTATTTTAGCTATAAATAGTCTTAGATTTATAACTATCTTTTATATTAATAGTTTAATTTATAAATAGTCTTAGAATTATTCTCGAATAGTTCTCGAACGCTTTTCGAACGCTCCTAGAATACTCCTAGGATAGTATAGAAAAGTACTCTATAAAGCTATATATAAAGTATAAAGCTATTATATATAAGCTATATTATATACTTAGTACTACTCCTATATACTTAACCCTAATACTATAAAGATATAAGTATTAAATTTAGTCGATTTAGCGAAATTTTATAGGCGCGTATTATAGGCGGTATAACGTGCGATATTAGTAGTAGGTGTTAAGGGGTAGAGTACTATACGCGGGGAACATGCCTGTAGTAGGCGCCTAAGTGTAAGCGCCGGCCAGGAGTGCCTTAGGCATGCTACTTACGTAATAATTTGTGTACCTAGGAGTAGGATTTAGGACCGTCCTAAAAGCGTTCCGGGAGCGTCCGAGAACCGTCCTATAAGTGTTCGGCGACTATTTTATATTTATAAAACTATTCTTAACAATCTTATTAATATAACTATCTAATATTATAAAACTATCTTTATATATAAACTACCCTCCTCCTATTACCTAGCGGTTTTTTTCCTAGGACTAGATTCTATATAAGATACTCTAGTAAGAGTCTCTTAATAGTCTAAAAAACTTCGCTTTCCCCTCTAAGGTATTATACTAGTAAAAGGATCCTAAGATTCTCAATAGAAAACAGGTCTTGATAATTTTAACTTACGCGTTCTATTTATTAAGTCTACTCTTATCTAGTTCTAAGGACAACAAATATAGAATAAGTATCCTACGTAGTCAAATAAATACCCCTCTTTTCTACTATCTTAATTAAATATAAGTTTCTTATAATAAAAAAATCAAGTAAGATCCTTAGGATTTTATTACCCCCTAGCCGCTTTATTAGTCTATGTAAATAGAAAACAAAGACAAAGCAGTATTTAGTACATGAACCGAGATGATGACTAGACAACGACTTTTTGAATTTTAGAGCTTAGCATTGGCTTCATTGATACGGCTTAGATTGCAAGGCACTGCGACGACGATAAGTGAAATTTGAAATGAGTTAATCTCAGCAGTATTTGAGTAGGTAGGATATTTTGGAATGAGCGAATAGAAAGGGGCTAAAGCTGGGGTTTCCTGTTAAACTGTGCAGTACATTCTTCAAAGTTTCTTGATAACTTTATGAAATGTATTTAGGAGACTGCTTGTCTGTTCTTATTTCTAAGCTCGTTATACCTTAGAAAGCGAGACTCGTGTAGTACCTCTATTCAATCTCTACTCCATCAAGTTGTATTAAAACAGCTCACTTAAAATCCAACTTTCCATTCTCCCTTCCTTTTTCTAAACCGATATCCATCCCAATCTTTCCATCCCAAAATTCCACCTCACCTAAAATTCGCCAAATCAACCCTGCCCCCCTTAACCCCTCCACCCCCCTCCAACCTCACCCTCTCAACCACACGTCCAAGCCTCTCAACACCCTCCTTCAAATCCCCCTCATCCACCCAAGAAAAACACAACCGGATCGACCTCCCAAACTCCGTCACCTCCTTAGACCACTCCTCCCACTTCCCGTCAACCTCAAAGATCCTCCCAGGAGCCAGAATCAACTCCTCCTCTTCCTTCGCTCGAAGCGCTACATACTCAGCGCTCATCCCCGAAGGGAGAGTGATCCAGAGGAAGTATCCTCCAAAGACCCCCTCTCCCTCTCCCTCCCCTTTGCCTGTCATATCAGGGGTACTGCGAATGAAAGTTTCGCCCACCACAACGCCCTTGGGGACAAGTACCCTCTCAATGGCCTCTCTCAGAATTGTGTATCGTCTCTGATACGTCGGTATAAGTACATCATTAATATGTTCATCAAGATCTCCGCTTCTCAACAACTCAAATATAATCGTCGCAGTAAACTGACTAGGCGCGCCCCCCGAACGAGAAGATCCACATTGCGAGAGGCCATGTATGAACTTCGGACTAGCTTCCGCCCATCCTGTCCTTACGCCCGGTCCAGCGATTTTTGAGAATGTGCCTGAAGAAACTGTATTGCCGAATTCTGTACTAGATGGGATGGGAGAGAGTGTTGCATCGAGGTCTACAAGACGGGGGAGGAGGGCATGAGGTTTGATGGGGGAGAGAGGAGATGGGGTGATGGGCCATTGGAGGGAATCGTAGACGTCGTCTGATAGGATTAGGACGTCGTATTTTCGAGCGAGATGGATGAGGGATTTTCGACAGGATAGTGTCATTGTTTTACCGGAGGGATTGGAAAATGTTGGGACGCAGTAGAGGATGTGGCGGTAGGCTTTTGAGTAGGGTCTTGAAACTTTGATGGGCTGTTGTTTTTGTCAGTTTTCTTTGTTCAATGGAGGATATTCAGAAGGGGTTTGAAAGATGGGTAGAGTAGTAGATACTGGTTTCATGGTGTTGTGTTGGAGTATGGAATAAAGACTCAGGGGGATATAACCACCATGTACTATGAAATGGTCGTTGAGAGATATCTTGAACTTCTTCTTTTACATGCCTAGAAGAATGGGGACACAAGACTTCTCTTCTATTGGACGGCTTCTCTAACATTAAGAGGAAGAAGTATTTTGCTCAACGAATTCGAGCCAATCGAGAACTTCCATGAACAAAAAACCAAGCAGAACTGGGCTTCTTAAATCTCGTTGTTCCAACAAAGTCATACAATCGTCCTTAATGTACGATTTGTCCCTGCAGGAGTATATATAAGACTTGATACTTCCAAAGGGACCATCTAAGCCACCACTTGATAGCCAGTTCCTTGATACATTATACACTTGCGCAAGCAAGTAGGAAAATAAGACGCAAGAGGGCCAAAAAGCAATACAGATTTAATGATAAAACTTACAGTCGTTTTCCGTGCTAAATCCTTCTCAAGCTCCCTCTCAAAATACTCCAAGTCCACCCCCTCTTTCCCTTCCGGCACAGCTAAAGGAACCACTGAAAGCAACAAAAAAGTCAGCATCACTCACTCATCTCAAGTTGGCTGACATCAACTCTCATTCCCATTCCCTCACTTCCTCCACCCCCCATCTCGATCCACCACAATCCCCCCATCCCCAACAGAAGGAAACACAACGAAATAAACTCACACCCCGAATCCTCAAAAATTCGCATAGCCAAAAAATAAGTCGGCACAACCATCCACACCCTCGTAACCCCGGGATCACTAAAAACCTGCAACACACACGCCAAATTCTGGCTCGCTCCCCCGGTGATACAAATCCTCTCACTTCTATCTCCCTCTTTCCCACTCCCCTGCCCCCTCCCATCACCATCATAAAACTCCCCCAACCACCTCCCCACAACCCCCCTCAACGGCCCAAACCCCGCATCAGGACCATAACACAACCCGGGAATAACCACCTCTGTATCCCCGGTTGCCCTGACGGAGGCGCGTGAGATAGCCTCGACAGGCAGTAACGACGGATGGGGCCAGCCTCTCAGGAGGTTGATTTCTTTCATCAGGACTTTCTCGCCGCCCATTTCTTCTTTGGAGTGGTGAGATGAAGGGGATTTGGTTTGAGATGATATCAGTGATTTAAGGTGGAAGAAGTGAGGGGCTGTTATTTTCGTGGTGTGGGACGAGAGATGATGTTGTGGAAGTCTTGGGAGGAATTGTCGTCGGAAGGGAGGCATTTTTTGCGTAGGGCTGGTGCTAGTTGGGGCGAAAAGTGGGAGAGCCCCGTCGAGGAGGAATTAGAATTTCGAGGAGATTCATCTTTGATCCTGGGATTTACTGGATGCCGGAAGACAGTCTTGAACAGTGAACTTTTACGTTTAATTTAAAGCCAAACCCCCACGTAAATATGCAGAGGAAGACGAGAGGTTGAAAGTGCATGACATCATCCTGCTCACTACAATAAACCTAATAAAGACCACCCAGTTTCAGTATCATTCACAACAGTGGATCATCTCTACTAAATTAAATATTTTGAAGTATTTTTATTCTGTAACTAATTGTTACGATTCGGCAACATGCCCTCAAACATAAAGCCAGAGAGCAAAGACCTGCAATAAACTATCCGATGTTAGCGCTTCAAGACCTCGGGAGAAACCTTTTCAAGCGTCCAGTCGAAATCACTTTTCGTATCGCTTTGCTTCATTTTTGCATTCATCTGCCCCTGCAGATATATGCCCTTTCCTGGCTATGTCTCATGCATAGTGAGCCTCTCACTCCACGCACAATATACACGCTGTATGCAAATTGCACAACAGCCGCTGAGACAAAACATTCCGCTCATGATTTTCTGGGAGTTACAAGTGAAGTAAGGTGAAAAAGGGTGATTGTGTAGAAGAAAATATCCATGACGGCATGATTGCGTTAGAGATCATTGTCCTTCCTAGAACAAGATTATCCCCCGTACGCCATGCCCATGCGCTCAAGTCTGAACTGGTGTAGAGACGTGACGATTCCAATTATTTCCATAACCTCTACCGCCTCCTCTGTGACTTCCACGACTAGTGTGGTGAGGAGCTGCTGAGGCTGTCGAGTTTTCTGATTTTGGTGACGAGAAGCTGTTTTCTTTTCCTCTGCCACCTCTAACGTTAGGTGAAGAGGTTTGTGGAGTTCCTCTACCTCGGCCGCCTCCACGTCTGGGATTACTTCTCTGTCGTGGGGTAAAGGGACCGGTGACCACCTTCTCTTCCTTTCCTGGGAGATGAATACGAAGTGTGAATCTGTTATGAACGACTGACTCATAAGGAAAATCAATCGGTTCCATGCTAACAACCTCTGCTGCCTGAAACTTTCTGGGTATCGACTTTGCAATCTGAGGTGCTGGCGACCAAGCTGCGGCGGGTGCATTGGTTGGTAATTTAATTGGGGGTAGGGAGCCCATCTCCTGTTCCTCAAAACACTCCTCAGCCGCCGGCTTTGACACGGTCGACCCATCATCAGAGGCCAACACCCCGGAAGACAAAGATGGCAATGATACCGTAGCGGCGGATTGGGATCTAGGAAGCTCTAAAGCGTTTTTACTGCTAGAGTCGACTGCTAGGGCATGCGAAGACTTGGGTGGTGAATTTCCCGTAGGTTTGCGTCCGATCAATGAATTGATTCTATCTTGCCATGGCGAAGCACCCGCCTCTGGTTGTTTGCGAGCATCTTGTTGAGAAGAGGCAGCTCTTGACATATGGTCTTGGCGTGACATTTGAGCTGGTGCCTGTTGTAGGGGCACCGCAGGAGCTATGACCGCTGCTGCAAATGTGGCGGGCTTTGGTGGGCCAATTGGTGCGAGTACAGTTGGTGGGGGCAATTTGACCACTGGTGCTGGCTTAGGAAGAGATACTAATGGACGAGTAGCATCACCATCATATACAGGATGACCTGCCATTGTGGGTGGAGGAGGTGATGGCGATGCTGGTCGATCATATGGCATTGACTGCTCCTCGAGGCGAACATCTCGGTTATTTGGGAAGAATCGGGAATCGCGAACGCGTGGAGATGAATTGTTATTTGGACTGTTTCGCCAGGTGTCACCAAATTGGTTGCCAATGGCCTCAGACTGAACAGCTGTGTGCGGTCTCAAGGCAGCATCAACAGATTCGGGTGCTGTTTGTTTAGTACGATCTCCGTGTTCATTGATAGTCATTTCTCTCCAGGTCTCCTTGTAGACTGGTGGGGCTTCCCGTAATAAGCCTTGTGCCTCGAGTTTTCTTCTCTCAGCCGTCTCAGCCTCTTGCTTCTGGCGAACAATTGAATCATCACGTTGAACTTTCTCTGCAGCAAGTGCCCATGGTGAGCTCGCCACTTGCCGACGCTGTTCCTCCATCTGAGCATCCATGTGACGCGGAGGTGGACCAATTGGGGCTGGTCTTGATACGAATGGGTCACGACGGCCTTGAGAGAATTGGCTGTTATTCCCACGATTTTGATTTGGTGGCCCAATTGGACCAGGATGCTGCTGAGAGGTATGTAGGTTCGGTACTCGACTTAATTCGGGATTGAAGGTGCCGTTGCCTAACGTACGATCATTTGTAGGTGGACCCCATACGCTTCTGGAAGGAGTTTGTTGAGGGGGCGCCCATGGTCCAGAACTCTGAGCAGAATTGCTTTGCCATGGCTGCGTAGGTTTTTGTTCCTGGAAGTTCTGTCGTGAAGCTGATGAGGAAAGCTTGGACTCATGGTGGGTGCCATTGGCCCGAGATTCCAAAGTAGGTTTCTCAGATTTTATATCTGCAGTTGACACGGCAGGTTTAGGCTCACCTGGTGGTTCTGTGACATTCACTTTTGCCTCAATGTCATTACTCTCAATGGCAGGCGCTTTTGGTGGATCAGAGGATGGAATTGGCTGTTGTCTGGCTTGTATCGTGACTGGCACAGCCTTATCCTGTTTTGGTGTGGCAGCCTTGCTAGGCTTCTCTGGAAGAGGACCCATTGCCTCCAGCTTGATGCGGATGCGTTCGCGCTTAGCGGCTTCCTCTCTGGCCTCTTCTTCCTGTCTTCTCTTGATGGCAAGTTCACGTGCTAGAAGCATACGCTTCTTTTGTTCCTGGAAGACTGCCTCCTCATCAATAATGGGCACAGGCGCACTTTGCCCATCAACGGAACCTGAGATGGAGGGCGCCAATTGACCGTGTGCGGATTGAGGTGAAGGATGGCTGATAGTAGCCGGGGATGCGCGAGATTGCCACTGTTGAGCTGCAGGGCCGCGATTAGGTTGACCCGCAGGTTGACCTGAAGGTGAAAATGGTCTTGGGGAGGAAGGTGCGTCGCTGACTGCAGCCAACGAGCCTCGTCTCAAATCGTGAGGTGGCAGTTCGTGCCCCGCTGCACCCCGACTCATTCGTCTAAAATTTCCACTTCCACCACTGACATTTGAAGATGTACGGCGACGATTGAATGAAGGATCTTGGCCACCTGCTCTGTGAGTTTGGAAGGCGGCCGATGGTTCTGCAGGGCCATCCTGCTGTGGTCTTTGCAAAACCGCTGGCTGTCTCGCATCATTACGTGCAGGACCTCTTCGATTATCATTGACTGGCTCATATCTACCAGACTGCGAGTTGTATAATTCTCTGCTTGAATTCGTATTTCCGTCTCTCCACGATCGACTAAAGTCGTCAGCAGCAATTTCCTTTGCTGGAGGAGGGGGCATAGCCAGAAATCCATGGGAATCTCTCTGGCCAAATCGGCTTGATGATGTTTGGTTTATTTGAGGAATCTCAATTGCAACTGGGGCAACTTTGTCTACAGGCGGCAAAGAGGCCCAGGGCGATTTGACTGGTGTGGGTGGTCCTGGAGGCTTTGCTACCAAGGTTGGTTTCTCTGCGGCACCTTTAAGCACTAGTCCAGCTCTGCCAGACCCAAAGCTACTGGTAGATTTCACCGCTGGTGACGCAGATCGTACAGGAGCTGGTGATTTGGACTTGGGCACTTCAACAGGCTTTACCTCCTTCTCTACGGCGGCAGGTTCAGGGGTTGGTTCGGGAGCAGGAGCTGGTGGATCTTCTGCTTGAGGCAAAGTAATTTTGGTACCGTCCGTCCACTCAATGGTTTCAGGAGCCCAATCGTCATCATCGTCGTCTATGTCCGCCCAATTCTTCTCCTTGCCCGGATCATCCGATTGAAGCCTCGTGGCCAAATGAATTCCGTATCTCTGCTTCAATTCTTCATCCGTGAAACGCTTTGGTTCAGGAGGGGCCGCGGCTACGCAATGGTTAATATAAATAGAAAAAATGAATGTTCTAATATGCAACGTACGTCTGTTTTTGTTCCACACAGCGCTCGCGTCCGGAGCCGCCCCAGCTTTGTTTCCATTTGCAGTCGCAGAATTGCGCGGTGTCGAATCACGTAGACCACTTCCTGACTTTGCAACCAATCGAGGTCTCGGAGCGCTGCTTGTCGAAGGACCAGTTTGCGTCGAGGTACTTCCCGCAGCTCCCTTGTCGCCTAGCTTGGACGTTGCAGGAGTAGTCGCACCTTTGGCTGCAAGGAAAGTCTTATTGACCGATACGGGTTTGAAGGACAGAGCTTTCTTTACAGTCGAGGTGGTTCGAAGGTGACCCGACTGGGTTTTCGAGGTTTCCGCTTTCGAAGCTTCAGTATCCGATCCTCCACTAACACTGACCTCCGCCGAGTCGCCAACTGGCTCAAGTTTCTCAGAGACTTGCTTGATTCCATCTTTGTCAGTATTTGATGTTCCATTCACCAAATTTTGTTCGTTTGGAGGGGAAACATCTTGGCTGGCAGATTCAGTTGTGTTCTGGTCGCAAGTCAGTAAGCAGTTTCTCATAGCATCCAGATTGCGCAGATGTACCAGCTCATCATCAGGAGTTGTAGACGACGTCGCAAGGATTTCAGGAGTGGCTTCAGTTGCCATCATACGTCTTCAGAGATGTTTGTATATGTTCCAGGAGCTGCGCATGCGTTGGCCCGGTCTCCGTCTTGGTCTGTTAGCGTGTGGGTGGGTAGTGGGCGATGTGGTAGAGGGGTTTTGAGGGGCGTCGCTATTAATGGTCACAGTATCAATGAGACGACAATTTGATGGAAAGATAACTCCGTCGGTGGGTTCGGTAGGAGCGCGTTCAACGATGCGGAGGGTTCGAAGATGATGAAGCCGCCAGGTTCTACGACGCTGTTCACTGCCAGAGACGGGATGTCAGGAATCTTGATTGGGCCTAGCGTGGATGTGCGGCCTCGCTGCTTAAGGCTGAGGAAGGCTTGGCAGTATGAGTCGCCCTACATCTTCTGACCTTCCACGCATTGACTAACATCTGTAAAGCATACCCAGCTTTTGGCGAGAGGATTGTATACGTGTACTTGGAGGGTGAGTATCTGCAGAAACCTATTCACATGAATCAAGTCCTCAACTCAACATAGAGGGGTTAAATATGGACCACAGCCCTACAAACCTTCCTCTCACAACCTTGCAACCTCACAAAAATGTTTCCTAGACGGGAGTCATTATTCATTGATGATGCTACTCTATCACAAATGAGTAAGATTAGGTGTGTATTAATACCCAAGGAATAAATTCTCTAGATATTTTCTTTGACATTGCTGGAAAATTAATTGTCTAGATAACGGTATTTTGAAAAAGTCGTAATAGTAACTTATCTACCCTGTCCTGTCCATCTCTCTAATTATTGTTATTGATTCCCCAAATTATTTCGTAGAACAAACCAATCAGAGAAAAATGTTTCGAATTATTGTTTAACATATAAACTTTGCTCCATCCAAACTCAAGTTGCAAATAAATCACACAAAAACACATTCACCTGCTATCTATAGTAGTTTTATATAACATCAGTCATTGTCATACACCTATTTCACATTCTTTGTGATTCACCTCAAGTTCTTATGGACTGATTCCATATTTGGCAATAGCATGAAGAGTATGTGAAAATGAGTAGCGAAACGGCAATTCTCTTTACTTTCAGTGATGGTCACTTGGGGATTAGGGAAAACGGATAGAGAAATTGGAGTCGCTTGTTGAGTTTGGATATATCAGGGGATAGCTGTAGATGAAGAGCGAAATGAGAAAGCTCGTTAGTAAGCTTGGTCATGTTAAGGAGGACCATATTATAATAAAGGGGAACAGGTCGGCCACTTAGGGGAGGTGTATTCCTTAGTTTGACAACAGAACTACACACGACTCCGTTACTCGTAAATATCGTCAGTTCTGGCTTCACAAACTGAACATAATACCATATCCGTGAACTCTTTGGTATTCTTCTAATCCTATTTACAACCTAGTAAAACAAGTCCCGTCTGCCTCTATGCCATCCTTTCATCATGCCCAAGCCAAAGAACTTTGCTTAGTGAGCGTTGTTCTTGTGGTGGCCTGTTACGAATTAGCAATTAATTCATGTATTCAAATAGAGCAAGCAGCCTTACGAAGATGGAAGTAGTAGTTCTGAGCATAACCAATGGCAAGAAGGCCAGCAATAACGTGAATAATTGCTATAATTTCAAATGTTAGCATTTCATCACCCTCCAAAGAAAAGCTGGGTGTATCCTACGGGTTGCAGAAGAGTTCTTTCCAAAGTATGCGTGTTGGTATCTGGCGAAAAGTCCCTTGGGCTTGATCTCTGGGGCGGATCCTCTTGGGAGCTTCTCGTAGAAGCTTACTACACGAGACATACGAGCAGCATCTTGTGCGGCACCGAGTCCCTGTTTCCTATCAGTCCAATCCTTTCTACATCTCTCTCTAATATATCTGCCTCATCGGAAGGTTCGCGGGCACTCGGATCGAAGGTGCATCATGGGGGTTCTGGAATCGGCGCAACTTACGGATGGAGAGGCCACCTAGTGAGTCATTAGCTATGCAAATTAGGGTATTTGGAATAATATCGTAGAGGTTTACCTTAGGTGGAATGAGGGTAGAAAGCGCCCGACGGGTAACGAAGCTCATCTTGATGTCTATGACCGGCGTTAGTTCAATTGACTCCAAAACTTTTGACGAGCGTTGATTGCGCAATTCCTCGGAGTTTCGTACCTTTATTGAGAGTCTTGATGTTGCGTAGAAGAGATTCCTGTGGTTGATTGCGGTTGGGGAGAAGACATCGTAGTTGACAAGCTCGGGATTTCAAGGTGGCGCTAGACGAAAAGGGCTTAGCGCCATCTGGGTGGACTTCAAGGAAGTTGGAGGACGTCGCGATAGATGCGATAGATCCCCTCCATAGATTCGGAGACAACACAAAATGTCGCTCCTACGACCTTCAATTAGCGGCCGATTACTTAGAGCTGGCGGATCAGCATCTCGAAGGGGTCTTTCCGGTGCTGTGTGGTTCAACAGTCAAGATGCCCAATCCAAAGAGCTCCAGACAGCAGCTCCCACCTCGATGACCGAAGGAGTCCAGCTTAGACACAACCAGCAAAACTACTTTGCGGAGGTAGATCAGGCTACATCGTAAGAATGGGATTGGATTATTGGGAATTTGTCTGCTAATTCCTTTAGACAATTCTCGCCGGTTCCAAAACGAGTTATGGATGGAAGTCATGAGGGAACGGTTTTGGCCGCAGCAGTCTTATCTGGAGCACCGATTGAGTTGGAAACAAGAACCGTTCGGTATATACTGGAAAATCAAGGTCAGGAAGATTCATTCTAACGTAATATTAGCATATACAAACCTACCAAACCCGCTACTCAATCCGGAGACTGGCATGGACACCACTGGCGAATGGACTGGGATATATTGCCAAAAGGACATCGATGGGAGAATCCATTGATGGGATGGCAGTCATCGGCAGATTTCATGCAAGGCACCAACGTAAACTTCAAGACGAAAGAGGAGGCCATCAGATTCGCCGAGAAGCAAGGTTACGAGTACTACGTCCAGGAGCCCCAAAGTCGAAAGATTACTCCAAAGCTCTATGCTAATAACTTCTTGTGGTCTGATAAGAAGTTGAAGCATATTAGAACCAAGTAGATGGGAGTGGCCTGTATTGTACATAAGATAAATGAGCACGCGCATTCGATATTCAGGAGTATTTGAGATGTTTACTTCTATCTCTAGAGGTGCCCGTTCTTCTTGTGTATTTTGCTGATCTGGGAGTAAAGACAATTTGTTCTTTCAGAATTTCACTCACACGTGGTGTAAGTTATGAATCTAGATATTTTTGTTCATCAAAACATGTCTGTTGCATCATTAGGGAAGTTGTGCTTTGTCTCTTTGCTGTTCATATCTGCAGACTTCTCTCTGAAATTACAACTTACAATTTATTTCCAACTACCGTGTACTGCGATTTGATACAACTGTTCATTGCTCTAGTTGGGCCTTCCTTACTATCAGGCGGACTGTCTCGATATACAATTGTACAAGCCCTTCGACATAATTTTGTTGTGGGGATTTGGGAAGGAGGACATGTGCTAGCATTTTTGTATCATGAATCCCAAGCGGTCTTGTAAAGTCGGGATGAATGTGAGTCAATTAATTTTATGGCTTCCACTGTGACGAGACTTCTGCGCTCTTCTTTCGGGTATGAAAGTCTCCTGTGATCAAATAATTGCGAAAACTAATGGGCCTGTTCTCGCATTTCCATATTGATTTCTCATTCCAGCAGCAGTCAGAATGGTCAACCTGCATGAAGTATCGAGGAATCAACAACAACTCTGACTGATCCGAATTATTTGACCTCTTCGGATGATCTAAGATATGAAGAAAATGCCGAATAACGTCGCTTATTTTTTCTATCTCTTGAACCTTTTGCCTGGCCGGGCAAAACTACAACCGAGAGCTTCAATTGAAGAATGCTTGCAAGAATAGTTATTATCACTTCGTCAAGAAAACCTGCAAATCTGGAACTTCCTGCTGAGGTGATTGCCGAGATTTTCTTTCAGGCGACATGTTGGCTTATCATATGGTACGAGTATGCTCAGGGATCTTTCATCGAGTCTTTACGTTGAGGTAGAAATCATACCGCCGTTCGCGCTTACTCAGGTCGCTGGCGCTTGTAAGGCAAATAAGCGCCAACCAATAGTGAAGCAAGAAGCCCCACCAATGCAGATGCAAGTGAGTCGTTTATGGATTACTACCTTGTAGTACACGGACCACGTAGCCTCGCCATCCAGCGACTACACCTGCAATTAAATGACTTTTCCCACCCCGATTTGTATCAACAGGATGAAATAACCTGGAACATTTCTTTGCAGCAAGTCGAGTTTTGGCTGGACGACCCAGCAATACAACACCATGGACGACCTCGAATCCCTCGAAATTCTTTCCTTGGTCTCCAAGGTGAGCTCCGAATTACAAAATCATATTGGAGTCGGCGACAAGACTCTCGCCGAATTCCTGATTGCGCAACATGCAGAATGTAAATCTCTTGAGGAGTTCCAGAAGAAGCTGGATGCATTGGATGCTGGTTTTCCGCAGAGTTTGATTGAGAGTATCGATCGCTTGGTTCTGACTATGCATCCTAAGTTTAAGGGTGGAAAGGGAAGACAGGTTGAAGAGGTATCGCGAAAGACGGAAGAGAAAACGAAAGTTTTCAAAGGACTTGCGCTGCCCGACAAACAACCAGCTTGGATAGACGACCCCGAGGAAAATACCAATAGAAGCGCAGATCCTGGTACGGATGCCATCGATGATACTCTGGCCCTACTTGAGGGACTTGCGCCGAAGCCTAGAGTAGAGAAGCCGAGCCGAAAACGAAGTCGCAGCCCAGATGAAGACCATGATAGAGGTCGCAACAGGAAGGAGAGATATAGGTCGCGATCGCGGTCACGGTCTGCGGATGATACACGAAGAAGAAGGAGAAAAGCGCACCATGACGAGGACGAATTTGGGCGCGCGAGAAACGGTCACAAATCCAGCCGGAGAAGGAGAGATGAAGATGATCAGTTCAAGAGGCCTCCCGTTCCGGAAATCGACGATGAACCTATATTATTTAAAATTTATGAAGGCCATGTCACAGGCGTTAAAGACTTTGGCGCTTTCGTCAATATACATGGAGTTAAAGGGAAGGTGGATGGTCTTGTGCATGTCTCAGCTTTGGTTGAAGGTCAACGTGTGAATCACCCTTCAGATTTGGTTTCAAGAGGACAGCCGGTCAAAGTCAAAGTTGTAAAAATTGAAGGTACGAGGATAGGTTTGTCCATGAAGGACGTTGATCAAGAGACGGGTAGGGACCTGGCGCCAGAAGAAAGAATACAATCTGGCGCGAATAATGAGCGCCTTGGTGGTGGAAGAGACGAATATGGCTTGATCGATGAAAAACCCATTGTCTTTGAGAATGATGCATCAAATAGGTCTCGGAAACCGAAAAAGAGAATGACTTCACCCGAGCGTTGGGAAATTCGACAACTGATTGCTTCTGGTGTTGTGAAGGCATCAGATTACCCTGATCTGGATGAAGATTATAACGCAGCGCTCAACGGAGAAGGTGAGATGGAGCTGGAAGAAGACGTGGATATTGAATTACGGGAAGAAGAACCGCCTTTCCTTACTGGACAAACTAAACAGTCTCTCGAGCTCTCTCCTATTCGAGTTGTAAAAGCCCCAGATGGCTCCATGAACCGAGCTGCAATGGCTGGAGCAACGCTGGCCAAGGACCGCCGAGAACTGAAACAACAAGAAGCTCAGGATAAAGCGAATGAAGAAGGCGCAAAAGTGGATCTGGCTGCCAATTGGCAAGACCCAATGGCCGATCCCGAAGGACGAAAGTTTGCAAGCGATTTGAAAAGTATCAAGCCTGCACAAGTCAGCGATGATGTTCCAGAATGGAAAAAGGTGACCCAAAACAAGGAGCAGTCTTTAGGACGCCGAACGGATATGACTATCAAGCAACAGCGGGAATCTTTGCCAGTCTTTCGCTTCCGAACCGAGCTGATCAAGGCGGTACATGCTAATCAGCTTTTAATTGTAGTTGGAGATACTGGCTCCGGTAAAACAACACAATTGACTCAATATTTGGCCGAAGCTGGATTTGCGAACAATGGCATAATCGGCTGTACACAACCTCGTCGTGTGGCTGCAATGTCAGTGGCAAAGCGTGTATCTGAAGAAGTTGGGTGTGTTTTAGGCCAAGAGGTCGGTTACACGATTCGATTCGAGGATTGTACCTCGCCGGCTACGAAAATCAAATACATGACCGACGGAATGTTGCAGCGTGAGATTTTGATGGATCCTGATCTCAAAAGATATTCAGTTATCATGTTAGACGAAGCCCACGAGCGTACCATCGCAACAGATGTTTTGTTTGCGCTGCTGAAAAAAACTTTAAAGCGAAGACCCGACATGAAAGTCATTGTCACCTCTGCGACTTTAGATGCCGATAAGTTCTCGGCTTATTTCAACGAATGTCCTATTTTCTCCATTCCTGGACGTACGTTTCCAGTCGAGGTCATGTACTCTCGTGAGCCCGAATCAGATTACCTGGACGCAGCATTGGTTACCGTCATGCAGATACATCTGACAGAGCCCCCTGGAGACATCTTACTTTTCTTGACTGGTCAGGAAGAAATTGATACCAGTTGCGAGATTTTGTTTGAGCGTATGAAAGCCCTTGGACCCAGCATTCCGGAGCTCATTATTCTTCCCGTATATTCTGCTCTTCCTAGTGAGATGCAAAGTAAAATCTTCGATCCTGCACCTCCTGGGAGTCGGAAAGTTGTCATTGCAACGAATATTGCTGAAACCTCAATTACCATCGATCATATCTATTACGTTATTGATCCTGGATTTGTCAAGCAAAACGCCTACGATCCAAAATTGGGAATGGACTCGCTTGTCATCACACCAATCTCGCAAGCTCAGGCGAAACAGCGGGCAGGTCGTGCAGGGAGAACTGGACCTGGAAAGTGTTTCCGTCTATATACGGAAGCTGCTTTCCAATCTGAGATGCTACCTACTTCGATTCCTGAAATCCAACGGCAAAATCTGGCGGTCACCATTCTGATGTTGAAGGCTATGGGCATTAATGACCTTTTGCATTTTGATTTTATGGACCCTCCTCCCACCAATACGATGTTGACGGCACTAGAAGAGCTTTACGCATTATCAGCTCTCGACGACGAAGGTCTACTGACACGATTAGGTCGAAAAATGGCCGATTTTCCTATGGAGCCGTCCCTCGCAAAGGTGCTTATCGCTGCTGTTGACCTGCAATGTTCTGATGAAGTCCTGAGCATTGTCGCAATGTTATCTATGGGTTCACCATTCTACCGACCCAAAGAGAAACAGGCACAAGCAGATCAAAAGAAGGCAAAATTCCACGACCCTCATGGTGACCATCTCACCCTTCTCAACGTCTACAATGGCTGGAAACAGAACAAATACGCCAACCCTTGGTGCTTCGAAAACTTCCTACAGGCTCGATCTATGCGTCGTGCAAAAGATGTCCGCGATCAACTAGCCAACATCATGCAACGCTACAAACACCCCATCGTCTCTTGCGGTCGCGACACCCAACGCGTGCGACAAGCTCTTTGCGCTGGTCTCTTCCGCAACTCTGCACGCAAAGACCCACAAGAAGGCTACAAAACACTTATTGAAGGGACACCAGTTTATCTGCATCCATCCTCCGCACTCTTCGGAAAACAAGCTGAATGGGTCATTTACCACGAGCTTATTCTTACGAGTAAGGAGTATATGCACTGTACCACGGCCATTGAACCGAAGTGGCTTGTCGAGGCGGCGCCGAGTTTTTTCAAGGTTGCACCGACGGATAAGTTGAGTAAGAGGAAGAAGGCGGAGAGGATTCAGCCGCTTTATAATAAGTTTGCTGTGGAGGATGATTGGAGGTTGAGTGCGCAGAAGAGGCAAGGGAGAGGTGGTGGAGGGGGGACGTGGGGTTAGGGGGTGAATTGGAAGGGGTGGGTGGGGGTATATTATATGTGTAATGATACTTTGAGTGGAAATTTATGATGTCTTATAGAACTTATCGTGATTGGTTGTGGTGATTGGGGACTTGGTGTTCTGTGCGGTTATCTTTGAACATCCATTTGATTGACCACAACTATTCTGCACTTCGTACTTAAGGAGAGGTTTCAGGAGTTGTCCCCACCCCAATCCCCAGATCTTGGTATAGACGTAAACATTATTATGTTCCATGTAAACCCCTCGAGAAAGAAGCTATCACGAATACTCGGAAGAATTACAGTAACACTTTCCACTTCCTGTAAGACTTACAAGCGATAGCGTTGTGGAAAGATGTATTGAGTGCTAGTCTAGATGTACTTGATACCAAGATCTCGGAGAGTTTAATTAAATTCCTTGTGCGATACTTTTTGTACGGCAGTATAGTAATGGATTTTCCTGGTGTTTGAAGGACTGGAGAAACGAGTGAAATGGATTTGGGGATTGGGATTCTGGGTTGTTTTGTGTGTTGACTTATGTTGATATGTCGATTTTGGTTGGCTAGATGAGCTAGATGGGTGTTTTGGTATGTGGGAAAGGGACAGGGGTGTGATTTGATTGGTGGTGTCAAAAGACTTTGTGTTGTAACATGTAGTGCATCTCGTAGGGCCTGATATACCCTTTATTCTCTTGATTGGTTGGATGAGGTCTACTATCTTCTCTCTCATATTGATTATAACTTATGCGGGTGCTTTGATCTCTTTTGTGGTTCATTATCTAGATTTCGTTGGCATATCTGGTAGGTGCAATGTTTTTATCTCCCCAACCGCCCGATAATCTTTTTTTCATACAGAACAAGGACGTGCACGACTTTCTCGCTATGAGTGTTGGTGTGCAAAACAACGGGTTGCTAATTCCCTGTTGGAAAACCCCCCGGTTGGTCCAAGAAATGTAGATAGTTTGGATAGCTTAAAGGGTAGACTGAGGTTTCATGGAGAAGGAGACTTGGCATATGAATTCGCGACGTGACATTCTTACAGATATGATTTATGGCATCCGATAAGCTGTGGTCGTTTTTACTTCATGGGGTTTTGTTGATGTGGTGGGCATATAGTTCAGGGGCAATGTTTTTGTGTGGTAGGGTTTAGGGAGGCACGGCTTTTTTTTAAGCGAGTCTCACCCATAAAGGGGGTGCACAATTAGAGCTGGACACTGTGATACAGTTTTTATGTGAGAGAAGTCTATACCGCCCATATCCTAGTCTCTTATTCGCTGGTAGCTGAAAATTAAGGTTGAGCCGTGATATAGTTAAGAACAGTGTCCAGCTTTAATTGTCCACCCCCTTTATATATCCTTTCTACCTTTACATAGACTTTCAGAGCGTGCGAGCAGAATCTTAGGTACTGCGTACCAATTAAGGGTCAAGCTACTATTATATACTTGGAAAGTGTTTACGTGACGTCTCGCGTGGTAGGCCATAGGTGCTATAGAAATAGATTCTCTGTAAGAGTTCTTGACACCGAACTATATCTATCTGAAATCAGATTTTCGCGCAATAGCCTCTATGAAAGACTCTTCTGACTTCTAGTTAGCACATACTATAAAAGAAGGCAAAGCATCAAGCAAAACTGGCTAAGATAAGTATTCGTACAGTACAAGAGAAGTAAAGTGAGTAAATATGGTCAAAATAGAGACATGGTTCAAGAGTTTATTATAGCTAAATGAACGGAAGTGTACGAGAACCCCAGATAATCGCCACAAAGTAGAGCCCAGCTCCACGAAACAGATTTGCTAAATGAGTGTGGTATATCGCGATAGTAAGTGACAAATTTTCAAACTTTCCGGTTTGACTGATAGATATGTTGAATATTTTTTCAGTCCTAAGCTTCCGCTATGCGCCCCTCCTCCCCTTCCCAGGCAAATAATTCCGAGAGTTCAAGTCGAGCGTTGCTGGTTATGAGCCCGGTTGCATTTTGTTCTCTGCTGACATTTACCATCGCCGGGATCGTTGCCCTTTCCGCCACATTCCTGATGTGGTACCTTGACGCCGTTCACCTTATACCACCCCTCGGTTCCATCGTAAATAACTCCCCCGTTTTTAAATTTGGTACATTCGCATTTTTGATCTCTGGCTCCGAAACGCATCTGTCCCGGGGGTCCATAAGTGCTCAATCCACATTTCTCACAATATTCTTTTTTCGCTTGGATTACCGCTTTCTTGGTCCGCTTCTGGTCATACTCCGTACCACTTCCACCTCCACTGCCACTTTCACTGCCACTGGCCGACATTTTGTCGCGTATATCGTTGTTAGATAATATCCCGATGAAGATGATCGCCGACGAAACAGTGACAATGAAATGACCGGTACCTATTTGTACCTAAAATATGTATATTTTAGGATGGTTTTGGGCTGTTTCGTACAATAAAAATCGAGGGTCCGGTAGGGGTTTCAAACTCAATACATAAATGCAGAAGGAGTGAAGATGTTTTAGAATGAGGATCAGGTAGGGAGAATACTAGTTCTTATATATTAGTTTTCTCTTTGTTGCAGCTCTTCATCGTTCACAAATCCTCCTGCTCCACTAGAAAGCCGTTAAGAGAAGTATGGTTATAAGTGCTGACTCAATTGGCAGCTGCTTTGGTTTGATCCAAAGCGTTTAGTGGTAATGGTGTTGGTGGTGATGTCGTCAAAGCCCTTTGAAGAAAGCACACCAAGAAGAGTAGAATCCATTAGCAATATTTATGGGTGACTTCGAGCGTTCAGTGGTCATCTTGGTGTTGGTGATGACGCTGTTAAAATCTTTCTTTCAAAGAACGATTGTGAGTGTGAATTTGATTGGTAGCATTTTTTGTTAAAGTGACAGCATTCAGTGGTTGTCTTAGTGTTGATGATGTTGCTGTTGAAATCTTTCATTCAAAAAGCGATCATGAGTGTGATTTTGATTGGTAGCATCTTTTTGTTGAAGTCGTACTGTTCAGCGGCGGTGTTGTTGGTGGTTACGTGGCCTTGCACCGTTAAATAAAGAACGCTTACGAATGCGAACTTGACTGGCCATATTTCTTGGTGGAATTCAAGAATATTAGTGGTGTTTTTGTTGGTAGTGGTGTTGTTGGTTACGTCCTATAAATATTCATAAATTAAAGAACTCTATTAGCCTGGTTCCAGATTTACGGTTTTTCCACGTCACGTGTTATGCTATATCACTCTTAGTAGATTTGCGGTAAGAAGTATTGCCAGCACCTTCACTGCTACATCGAATATATTGTGTCCATGTTTGGACAAAGTAGGGTTAGATCATGTATTTTGCCCATAAACGAGCGCTGATTAGGAAGAGGTTTTGGTGTAATAGTTAGAATGTATATAGAAAGAGTATAAGATACTTAACCTGATCTTGAATCTTGGAGTTCTACATTAATAGTGATGGATTCCTTCGTGTATGTTTTCGTTAGATGCTAGTCAGAGTTAAAAGCTTTAGCCTAGCGAAATCCAGTTATCTTTTATAAAATTCTAGATAAGCTCTACTATACCGGTATATCTAATAGGAATCAGTAAAAGATTAAGGTTCTTAATACTTGTGCTCTAGTCATAACGTATAATAGGTCTACTGCTACTAAATGAAGCCTATGTAATCAAGTCGCTATTCCATATTTTGATTTTACCTCATCTAAGATTCTAAGTAATATGGGTTCTATTAGCTTCTAATACTTGGATTCTTGAGTTAGTAATTGTTTTCCTAGCTAATATTCTTTTACGTCTTATATTACTATATATGATGAAAGGAGAGGATGGTTATTTTAAGCAAGAACACATAAGATAAGAGTTGGATTTTAAGATTTCATGTCTATTACACATATTTCAGTGCTTAATTTGACTGCCTTAATCCCTCGGACATTCCCTGTTCGATACACATATTTCAGTGTTTGAATCAGCTTAACAATTTCCCAAATCCCTTGAACTTCTAACGACGTGAGGAGCCTTCTCCTCTATCATAATATTCAACCTGTTTGCCTTTCTGCCGGCTCGCTGAAATCGTGTGCCAAGGTTGCTCACAGGGGACTTGCGGTATTACAGCGCCCCTTCCCCCGTGTTCCAAACATTCTGGACATTCAACCCAACCCGTGTTATAAGTTTCTTCATATTCACTGCTATCAGAACTAAGTGGGACAATGGGGTTGCATGTACAACGATTCCGACGCACATTCCCATAGCTATCCCGAATAGAATATCCATGTCTATCCCTCAAGATGATCCATCCCGTGTTGTTACATTCCTCGTGCTTTATCCATCCTCGTCTTTTTTCTCCTCTTGGAGTGTCGGGTCCTGGGGCACAAGTGCAGGCTATCGGTTGTCCTGCAGTAAGTCCAGGTGGTCCATCTTTGGGTTGATTACACCATGGGCATATAGGATCATAGACATCCTCACGCGAGTATTCAGCGTAGTCTTGATAGTCCGGGTAATACTGACATTTTCTCAGAACTTGAAGAGAGATATTGTGGGGGATGAGGTTGGTTTGATGATTGAAAAGTGTGTAATATGGACGTAAGGAGTTTGAGCTTTCAGAGCTGTCGTTCAAGGCTGTGTGTTTGTAGTTGAAGGCTCGTTTTTGTGTGTGTTTATGTGTGTTTCTTGATGTTGGCGGAGTTAAATGTTGGAAATTTGGGACAATTGATCTGCTCTTATAGACTTCTGGAGAGGGTAGGCTACTTGATCAGAGGTGATTATTGAGAACCATTGTATTATACATATAATAGCTATTAATGTATTGTAGCTCTGTTTCTGCTGAATAAAACCCTTGAGTTACGATTATTGAGAGGTATGCGGTATGTGAAGCATGTATTATATCTCATGTTATTGAATGAAAGTCGGTGGATTCTCCGTCGCTGTTGGCTACTAGGAGGAGCTAATTAATTGCGCTGGAAGTCTTGTTATAAAGTGATGAATAAATCTTTCGCAGCAGCTTTATTTGCTAACCTGCTACCTTGTTGTTCATTGGTAATTGAGTGGTTTCTGTCAAGATCTCTCTCTTTACCTCACACAGGGCATGTTATTGGTATTGAAGAATGATTAATGCAGTCGTTGCATTTTTCTATGTCAGACTAATACACCAGTGTCCGTTAATAAGTTGTACCTATCAAGCGAGTTGCACTACGTGCACTTTTTACGTGTCATTGTCGTTATTGTGTGATTTTAAAACCAACGGTGTCCTTCTCATGTATACAGTTAATGGCTTTTGGTCTATGAGTGTATTATTCTTCTATGGGGGTTCAAGGGGCATCTCTTAATCATACTTAGGTAATGTTTGCTTATCGTTAATCATCAAAATAGTGTACCTACCCTAGGCGAACTCAATATTCTGCGTTTGGTAAGCATACAATAAGCAAGGGCTGGCCACTAATACTGAATTGACGTGAAGCTCAACCTAAGCTACTTGGCATAAAAAATAGAAAACATATTGGAATGCCTGTTTAAATGAGAAAATATCGCATATGTTTGAACAGAGCGCTTATCTTAAATTCACCATTGTAAGGTCACTTGAGTCACCAAATCTGTTGACGACCCGAGAAACGTGATTCATTTTCTACTACCATTTAATTTATTTGGAAAAACTCATTTAGTGAATCATCATTAAGGAAAGAATTAAAAATTTAACTAGACAATTAAAATGAGAGAGGTCTATATAGCAAGTTTGTGTAGTAATTACTCCTTTTCCCCTCTTGGTAAAGACGGAGACCAGTGATGTAATATGGTGAAATTATGATGGTATGTAACTATCACAGAACGCGTATACCACCCCTGTGTTAGCTGAGATCCCCTTTAGCTGGGACTCTTATCTCTACTGCCTGCTCCTGTCTCGCCTGCCTAACGTTGATATGCTCTTCTATTAAGATACATATGCACCAACACTCTCTCAATCTCTCCTTTAGTTCTTGATATAGTATTCTTGATTAAAGGTTGTTCGTATCTACGAGTATCTTACTGGTTGTCCTTAGATTCTGCTCCAGGCCATATTCTTAGCCGCTTACATGCTACTTTGGCCGCCAAATCCAGCAGGGTAAATTGCGGAACTTAGTGCATTGGAGGTCAAATGGAGGGTTTACAGGGCTTTGCCTAGACTACTAGTCTGTCCTACTTTGACACCTCACTAGGACTAATATCTGTCTTCCACTTTTAGAGATTCTTGAAATTAAATAATCTTATGGTTTATATTCTTAGTGCTCTATGGTAGACTAGCGGGCCGATGTATTGTCAGCCAAGTCTAAAAGATGACCGCTTTTTTCAGTCACGATTTCGTCATTGACTTCCCTCCTATTCAAGTGGCGGTAAGCGAGGGGGTGAACGCTATGTTATGAAAATGCAATCATTTGTTTTTTCTACTCCCCACAGAGAGACTCGGAACAAACAAAATTGGGTATCATTTCGCCCTCCATCTGAACACTTTGAACGAACAGCAACAAAAGAAAAACGAGACCAGGTCTATCTAACCCCCTCCAAGATACTTCTCCACATCGTCATTCCGATAAAACATCTCCCTCAACCTTTCCGTCTTCCTCTTATCCGTTTCATACATCTTCTTCACCCTCCCCGCATCATACTTCTCTGTCTTCACTTTCTTCCTCCTCTCACTCTCATTGGGTAACACAACACCTACCCCCATTTTGTCGTCTTTTGGTTTCGTTTTGATGGGAAATTGTATTCCTTGTCCAGAAGCTCCTAGACCCAGCCGCGAATCGGGATCCCACCCGTAGGAGGCGAGATATGCGAGGCCCTTTCGGTTGCGGTCGATGTGTGAGGGTGGGTAGCTGTGTGTAAGACAGACTTGGTGGGCTAGAGAAGCTTCATGTGGATGAGGTTTTGAGTCCAGAGGAGGTGAATCTGTGAGATCTGTGTTGCTTGATTTTGAAGCATTATCAGATAAGACCGGTAGGTTGCATATTTCGCAAACCCGCGGTATTGCAGGCTTTTTGTCTTTCAAAGTCACAGCCCCCTTTTCCGGCTCTTGCCCGGGAGATACTGCCTTTTCATCTGTACCTAGTGGATCCGACGGGAGCACCAGCTTTAGGTAGAGATCACTGACAGACTTGGCGGAAGTATTGCTTGCAGGAGTCCTCGTGGCGGGGTCGTTTGATGTTGACGGTACGAATTTCACTCTCTTGCGCTTGATTCCTGCGCCAAATACCCTTTGGTCTTGTAGTGGGATCTCATAGGTATCATCCTCATCAGACATAGTGCCAGGCGGGACACGCGCGAATATTTGGACGTATTGATGGTAGACGGGTAATAAGAGGGACGTTGGAGAGAAATGACGATGATCAACTTCGGAGCCAGTGTTATCAGATTGCGCTAAATTAAGCTTAAATTTTACCCCTGCACGCTGCCGCCAATGCCAAGCCTAAGCTGGTGACGAAGTGTCAACTATTTTTAGCCCCTCCCCTTTCCCTGCTGCGATTATTTCGCACAGGTCAAAAAAAGGCACGAAGGGTCAGCCGCGTTCACAACACCCTTCCCGATTCATCAAAATGCCGATTCCTTTTCTGTCGACGGCTATCTGGTATGGTATACCAGGTATGCCAAGTGGGTGGACGATTTTCTGCGGCTTCCTCGCGATTGTCGTCCTCTCCTTCGTCAAATGGGTTTCCATGGGCACAACAAACACATCGGAGAGAAAACTCCATGGGAAAGTGGTGATACTCACGGGAGGAACATCAGGAATAGGAGCAGCCACGGCACTGGACCTAGCATCACGAGGCGCACAGTTGATACTCCTCGTCCACCAATCGCCCTCGGATTTATTCCTCGTCGACTACATTGACGATCTGCGAGAACGATCAGGAAACCATATGATATACGCGGAGCAGGTGGATTTGTCATCTCTATGGAGCATACGGAAGTTTGCGACCAAATGGATCGATAACGCACCACCTCGGCGACTCGATATGATTGTTCTATGTGCCTCGACTCTTACTCCTCCAGGCAAACCTCGCATTTTGACAGAGGAGGGACTGGAAGAGACTTGGATGGTTAACTATCTTGCCAATTTCCATCTACTCAGCATTCTTAGTCCGGCAATTCGAACACAGCCCCCGGACAGAGACGTAAGAATTATTTTCACGATGTGTTCAGCCTATATAAACTCACCCGCGATTGGAGATGGAAGCGATGCGCTCAAGAAGAAGGAATGGTCGCCTTCAAAAGCCTATGCCCGAAGTAAATACGCGTTAAACGTTTTTGGACACGCCTTCTCAAAACATCTCGACGCATACAAGCGACCGGATGGAGCACCTACAAACGCCCGTGTTGTATTTGTAGATCCTGGATACTGCCGGACACCGGGTATGCGAAGGTATCTCACACGGGGAACCCTTTGGGGGTTGTCAATATATTTGGCATTATGGCAGACCGTATGGCTTTTGTTGAAGAGCCCGGAAGGAGGTGCTCAGAGTTTCTTGTATGCGGCTATGGAAGCTACGCTTGGTCGCGGCTACGGTGGAAAGTTAATCAAGGAATGTCGAGAAATGGCATTTGCAAGAAAGGATGTCACAGATGAGAAGATTGCAGAGAAGCTTTGGAAAGGAACTGAGAAGCTCATTGAGAAGACTGAGAAGGATGAGGCTGTGAAAAGGTCTTTGAAAAAGAAGGAAGAGAAGGAGGCAAAGGAGAAAAAAACTTCATCTGGGAAGGTCGCGCCCAAAGCAGATTCAAATGGCAATAGCGACAGTAAGAACGCCAAATCACGTAGGCAGAAGAAGGCGAAATGATTGCCAAGGTTTCATGTTTCAATTATGTACTGTACAAAGTATTGACATAGCATAGCACCGGCGTTGGAGGCTGAATTGTGTTATTATATAGAAGCGATGTCCTAATTTATCACTGCGATCCGTATGTTGGTCTCTCACCTTCACTCTGAAACAACTCTTCGAGTTTTGATTCACCATTTTAGGATTATCTTTTTTTCATGGAATTGGCCAATTCAACGACAGATTGACGCATCTCCCAGACATCATGACCTCGAAAATAACTTCACTACTTCTGTAGCTCACCCTCAATAGCCAATATTGGTATGTAACGGGTCGTGAATTTGTGGAAGAAAAAGGTCGGCAATGCTGGTACAAATTTATCTCGACTCTTGCCCCACACTCTGCAGGTATCAACTTCCAACGACGCCACACTGGCGCAACACACAGTTATTGTTAAAAAGGTGATATAAGTGTTCGATATATTTAATTAGCTTAAGGAGTAATCTAGAGGAGATTACTCCCTACTTATATATATAGAGGTTTAGTATAACCTATATTAGTCTCTTACGTGACCTAATATTTAATACTTCTACTTAAACTAAGTTACCTCTAAATCTAAACTTTAATAAACTTTTAATAAAACCTTTAAAAGATAAAAGCTAGAGAAGAATAGATAGTTCTAGCTTCCTTAGTAATTAATTTCCTACTTAGCGTCTACTATATTTATAGTATAATTACTAATTATTAATTCCTCTAAGGTAGGTTCTTTAACCTTATTATTAGAGAGAAAGCGAATAGTATTATTATCTTACTAGTTCGAGTAGTTCTTCTTATATTCTTATAAGTATATAAGAAGTACTATTATTTTACTATTCTTATCCTTACCTCTAGGTTTATTAGTAAAAGGTTTAATAGTAATATTAATTTAGCTATCTATAGTAGTTAGAATATATACGCCCTTTTTAGTAATATATTATATTACGCTAAAAAATCGTTATATATCCCTAAGTATACTAATTAATATAGTTTTATAAGTAAGAGTACTAAAGATTAGAGGTTCCTTTTAAGGTATATTATTATAGTATAATTACTTCCTTAGTAGCTTAGATTAATTATTAGCGGCTTTTAGACTTACTCCTATAGGTTCGAAGCTATTAGCTATCGATTCTAGTTTAGCTCTTATAAGTTCTAGGCTATTTACTATAGGACTATAGGTACTAGGGTCCTCTACGAGTTCGGTACTTCCTATTACTTTAGTATTATTATTATTATTATTATTATTATTACTAGACAAGGTACTTTTGTGACGGTTATGGTCACGAGGGCTGGATGTCACATGTTCGCTTAGCAAGGAGCTAGCGCGCACAACCTGTATTTAGTTCCTAGCTCTCTCAAGCTCTCCTTCTCTCCTCGTCTTTTGTCCTAAGAATAGAGTGTTGTTTGTTCTAACTGTCCAGAAGCACGTCTGTCACAAAGTACGTTATTAATGTGAACGTGTGGAGTGAACCACTGCTTGCTGTGATGAATACTGAGTCAAACCGAACACTGCTATAAAGAGCGAACAACTAAGTAAGGAGGGAAGAGAGTTCCAGAGGAACAAGAGCTTATATACATAATGCCAGCGGCACGCACGTGCCGTGCTACACGTGATCTGACCCTAGTTCCTCCAACTCCGTGACAATTTAGGTCCCCTTTAATAAATATCTAGGGTAAGAAGGCGTATTTACTTTTAATTAGTTATACTCTAATATTCTAGAACTTATTATACTTATTAACTTCCTTTTACTACTTCTTAAACTCTACTAGTATTAGCGCTAGAATTATAGGTTTAGTAGCTATAGCGCCTCTTATTATTAGCTTAATAAGTGTAACGGAGCAGAACGACGTGTGATAGTAGAACTGATCCATTCTTAGAATACTAAGGTAAAGAGCTAAGATAGCTCTTAACAATGCTAATATACAGGATTCTGCTAAGCGGTGAGAGCTTACGTGGCAGGTCTAGAACCAGAACTGTCACATTACCCCCCCCCTTTCAAGGAGAGCTCGTCCCCGAGCTCTGAAGCTCTAGAGATAGATATACTTGTTCATCTATGTATCTGCTATTATAATTATCTATACCTAAGTCTATATCCTTGCCTATATCTTTCTACTAAGGTAGCCGTGAGATGCTAGCTCTGTGATAGTAGTTAGGTGCTAGCTATACGCCGAGTTGCCTAAAACACTCTATGTTTTTCGTATAATATTAATCTATATGTTCTACTAAGTGACTAGCGTGCGCTCCTACGATTTTGTTGATTGTTAAAGAGTAGGCTTTGAGAGCTTTCGTAATATTAGGAGGAGGAGGCTTTAAGAGTTGTCGGAAAACAATGTAGGCAAAAACAAGGAGGTCTACTTAAAAAGCTTCTTTTGTCGAGGCGTAGGGGGTCTCCTTATCGGCAGGAGGTTTAGATTAACTAATAACAAGCTAGATAAGCTGTCTTGTCGAGGCGTCGATTACACGAGCGTATTAGTGTTTCTTTTCAACAAGAGAGTTAAAGTTGTACGCCCAGCGTACGATATCAGAGTCTATTATGGTCAAGTGAATACTAGGTCGCGAAGGTGTATTAAAGCTGTCCGCGAAGGCAGAGTTGTCGGATTGTTTGCTTGAAGAGCTCAGCGAAGAGAACAAGGCATTAAGAGTTTAGTTAATAGTAAGGTATTAGCTCGTGTTTGGGGGTCCGCAGACGCCAGAAAGTAAGGGGATCCGTAGATGCCAGAAGAGGGGGTCCGCAGACGCCAGAAGGTGAGGGGATCCGTAGATGCCAGAAGAGGGGTCTTAAGCTTAATGTCGATTCGAGAGTTGTGTCGAGGTAGAGGGCTGGGAGGCCGAGAGGCTCGCAGAGCTGGACGGCGACAGAAGGCTGGAATAGAAGGGAGGTCAAGAGCCTAATATGTTTTAAATCCTTTACAGGATGAGAAAGGAGACCTTAGTATAATATAACGGAGCAGAACGACGTGTAATAGTAGAACTGATCCATTCTTAGAATACTAAGGTAAAGAGCTAAGACAGCTCTGAACAATACTAATATACAGGATTCTGCCAGGCGGTGAGAGCTCACGTGGCAGGTCTGGAACCAGAACTGTCACAATAAGCTTCTACTTCTTATATATAATAAGTTACTTAAAGTAGTAGTCTTTAATATAAAGTCTATTAATAACTTATCTCTCTTACTTAGTTTAGTTTTCTTTATTAAGCTCTAGGATAATATTCTAGGAGCTATTAAAGGTACTATCTGTTACGGAGTTGGAGGAACTAGGGTCAGATCACGTGTAGCACGTCACGTGCGTCACGTGCGTGCTACGAGGAATCCTGTATATAGGCTCTTGTTCCTCTGGAACTCTCTTCCCTCCTTACTTAGTTGTTCGCTCTTTATAGCAGTGTTCGGTTTGACTCAGTATTCATTACAGCAAGCAGTGGTTTACTCCACACGTTCACATTACAACTAAGTCTACTTCTTCGCCTGGGAAGGCCTGTTATAATATCCTACTTTGTTTATTTGTTTTTGGCTGACGATACTCGACTCGACGGAAACGACTCGAAATCATCCTTAGTAACACTACGTTATATATCACTGAACGCAGTGTGCGTTATATGTCCCTGAACGATGGTATCACCAGCCCCCCCCAACGCTCGCGGAAGACGTACCAACAGAGGTAGAGGTCGAGGCGTAGCCTCCCTTACTCACACGCCTGTACAAACCGCTGGAGCCTCTAATACTGTCCAACAGACAGACGACGATTCTCTTCTTGAAGACCAGTTTCAAGAGCGACAGAGGACCGTCAGTTCTCTTACCCCGGTACCTATTACTCCTACGTAGTACGACCAGATCATGGCAAGACTCAATTCGCTTAGCCAGGAAAACGCTCAACTACGCATAGCTGTCCAGACGCGGAACACGGCCTCTCCAAATGACCCTATTCCTACTACTGAAAAGGGAAAAGCCACTGCTGGACGGCGGTCTAGCGCGCTCCGACAAACCAAGTCACCTTCCCTTTCAGGCTCTACGAGTCGGAAACCAAAGCTAAGCGCCAAGGTCAAGGACGTCCCTTTACTCGATGATAGCATTAGCCCGTCCCTCGTCCAATGGCAGGTCCTGCTCAAGAGCAAGCTTGTCGCAAACGCAGACCACTTCGCATCCGAGTCAGAGAAAATGACACATGTGTTCGCTTGTACGACGGGCAAGGCAGCTACCTTACTGGAGACAGCTATGGCTGCAGAAGACGACCCGGAAGACGCTTTCCTGGACTGGGAATCTATGGTCGAGTACCTGGTTTCTAGCCTCCGGAACCCCCACGAACGAGCCGATGCAAGAGAGGCCTACAAAGCGCTTACTATGGAATCGGATGAATCGTTCCTTGACTTTAAACTCAAGTTCTTACAGTACGCCACTAAAGGCAGAATCGCTAGGTCAGAATGGAAAGACGACATGTACGATAAGCTAGTACAGCCCCTGCAGGACGAGATGCGTGTCGAAGTCCAGAAAATCAAGGACTTTAATGAGTTCGCTGACCTCACTTCTGGAACTGACGCAAGGCTCAAACGTGACAGAGCTCGGAATCCTATCCTAAAGAGGATGGTGCGTACTACTCCGCCAGCCAGGGTCGCTGCTGTCCCCACTGTGCCCCGCTATTCAACTCCCTTGCCGCAAACTAGAGTCAATACGACCTCAGCTTTGCCATCCCACTTAACGACCCCGCCTACAAAGCGGATAGCGGAACGACGCGAGACTACAGTCCCTCAAGCTGAGCTCACATGCTACAACTGTGGAAAGTCAGGTCATATTCGCCCGGAATGCCCTCATCCTAAGCGAGACGCAAGCCTGAATGAGATTGTAGAACAGGAAGACAGCGAGCAGGAAGAAGACGAAGGACTGTCGGGAAATGGAAGCGCCTAAGAGAAGACTCCTTCTTAGGCGAGTTAGTTGATCTAGCTAGACTAGATCTACAGTGGTTGATGGGTGGAAAGCATATGACTGTTTTGTGTAGTTTAT
>UNPT01000733.1:0-12807 GCA_900536445.1 Hymenoscyphus occultus | reverse complement strand
CTGGTTTTTTCCCCTTGTGGTTTTCCAGAGTATGCTATTAGTCTGGTTTGTGGACTTTTAGTAGCGAATGCGTAGATGCCTTGTACACTTCCTGGCCTTATAGGAGTTAGTCCAACCGAGGGCTCTCCCTTTAACCTGATCTTTGTAGTTTATTCTACACTACCTTGACCTCTAGGGCACCCCCCTAGCGTCCTTTGCCCTACTTAAAGATGTTTTAGAACGTAGCTTCATAGGGGCTAGTTGCATTCGCCGGACGTTAAATAAATTTAAATTAAATAAATTAAATTAAATATTTGGAGGCTTGATTGCTTTATCATTTATCGTAGAACGCTGGCGGGCGATTATAAAGGCAAGGGAAGCTAGAAACTTTATTAGATTAGGGTTTCCGAGGTCAGCTTCTAATATCAAATGCTTGACAAGGGCTTCCTCCTCTGAAGGTCTGAGATATAGTTGGCCTCGGGCCTTGGCTTCGATCGATGGTCGCCTGAGTGCACGATGATTCAGAGTAGAGATAGGAACACTGCTTCGTTTCGATATAGCATCGTATGTTCGAGGCTCTCCTGGCAGACCGCTCTCCGCAAGAGCTCGACTAGCACGGTCGGTCATAGTAACCTGTCGATTGATAGATAAAAGAGAGAACGGCAGAAGACGGTGCGACGACTTCTGTCAGTCACGTGATAGTCTATCGAAACTTCTAGAACGTTTATATACTTTTACCACAATCTTATAATTTACCGATATACAGTAAAGTGTAGAGGAATACCGTATATACGCGTAACGTGACTGAAATTATCACATTAGCTAAGCTGGAAACTCGCTAACTCGCTTGGCGTGCTTTTTGCCCCTCTCTCTTCTGTACGAATAAACTCGACAACCCGATTCTCTTATGCTTTGTGTCTTGAAACTTGGTAATATATTCTTTCTTAAGATTAAGTTTCTTGCTAAGGCGCCGAAAATCAGAGATTGGCCAGTCGTTGTAATAGAGCAGGGGGAAACGCCAATACGACTTCCTGACGCCGTCGACGGCACAACCTATTAGCTTGCTACAACGTAATATTTTGCTACTATGGATCGAATGCTGATTGAGAATTGGTCATAGAACATAGTAATATCAATTCCAATAATATATCTTAAAGATAGCCCGAGTATAGACTTCTCTTCTTTTTTTTTTCTCGCCACGGGTGGTTTCTCGTTACGCATGGATGGACGTTAATGTAGACACTTTCACAACGCCGCAAGTCGTGAGAACTTTGGCTGTGGAAATTGGGTGACTTTGAGAAGTCGCCTCCAAAAGGCCAGCCCTGTCTGGGAAGACATGGTAGTTTTCTGCCGAACCCTCAAGCTAGCTTTCTGACATTCTCAGATATAGCCCGATAAAGCTGCAGAAAGCATTATAAGCTACTGTCTCCTACTAAACCCCAACTTCGACATTCTATCAAACCTATCCTCACTGGTTATAATGGCCACCAACCGTCGTTTAAACCGAGAACCACCATACGTTATTATCATCGACCTTGGAACTGGAAGTGTCCGTGTGGCCTGTAGCGACGAAGGGGACGAAAATTGTAGAGAAATCGGAAACTATCTAGCAGCATAAGCTGGGACGCCTTCCCTCGTTTCTCGGGCACCGTCAAATATCATATATAACGAGCCAACTCGCAATGAGCCAGCTAAGCCTGCAGCGTTTGGTTTTGTCAGACCACGCCGCCGCCAAACACTTGTGCCTAGAGTGAAGATTGCCCTTCTACCTGATTCTCGTTGTTACAGTTATGCCCATTCTATCTTAGTCGCTGCTGCGAATAGTCTCAACTTGTCATCTATACAACAGATTCCAGAGGACTTCCTGAAGCTCGTGATTCGGCATGCTATCAAGGAATGTAATAGCGAGCCTAGGAAAGGCTAGGTTTTTTCAGTCCCTTAATACTATAGCATTAACGACGTGCAGAATTTTCGAACCCTGCTCCAAAATGCAGGTTGTACTAGCAACATCTATATCCATGGCGAGAGCGACTATATGGCCTATGCAAGCTTACCCTTAATTGAAGACATTATTAGCGATTCGAAAAAGCTTGCCTTTCAGAAAGGGCGGGACTTTGCTCTTGCGGTAGGTATATTTGACCTCGGCGCTAGTACCACTGTGAGTATTCTACCTTGAATATAAGAAATTTCCTAACATGTTACCATAGGATATAACAACCTCTGAGATCACTTTCAAAGTTGATGGCACACCTCTTACTGTCAACGAGTTAAGAGCCCCGCTAGGTATATCCAGAGATCGAATTCTATATACTGGTACCTAACAATCTTGCCAGGTTTCGTGATTGGGGGGGACTTGTTTGATGAGCGTTTTATTGGTCTTGTAAGGAGCAAACTTGGCATCAAGATGAGCCCAGATAAAGAGTAAGCCTTTTTTGAGCCGTTTGTCGAACGTTTTCACCAGCAATCCAAGCCTCTGTGGCCAACAAATTTTGAGGAAGACGAGTATCCTTTCCGTATTCCAGATAGCGAAGGCACTTTTTTCTTGATAGTGTAAGACTTGTTTTCCGCTCTGATGATACTCTACTAACTTTGTGTCTAGGGACGACATGACTTGTATTATGGATCCACCGATGAATGATATCTGTCGACGAATGAGCAAACACCTTAGTGGGCTAGCCAAACCTTTAGAGCTTGTCGTTATGTTAGGGGGGAATTCGGAAGTGCCTGGGATGCTACCACGCTTGCGGGCTATGTTGAGGGAGGGCAATATTATCAGCAACGAAGAGCAAGTGATCCACCTAGTCGGGCAATCGTCGTTAGTACTCATTCAGCAAAAGAATGTTAAGTACCTGCTAATCCAAGAATACGTCTAGAAATGCAGTAGTTCATGGTCTACATCACTGGATCAGCCATCCTCAGCTAGTACGCTCGTGTGACGCTAGCTAGAGTGGTCAAATGCCCACTTAGCGAACTTGAACGCGGCGTTGAGGTTCCTGCCGAGGATACGGGGATAGCAAAGTTTTATGATTGTGCTGAAAGAATCATGACTAAGGTAAGTGTTTTTGGGTCCTTGGATAAGATATTTGCTAACATTTCTAGGGCGTCCTTGTGCCCGACGGGACACAGAATGTGGATATCTACTTTGACTTTGAGATAACTACAAAAACGTTAAGCATGCTTCCCATCAAGCTATGTATTCCTAAGAAAGACGCCAAAACCTATACCAAAACTTATAGTAATGGAACATGTATGTGGAATTTTGCGTCCGAGTGTAGATCTATTAGTATCATTAACCTGGAACCAATGCTTACAAGTATTAAAATCACCGCACTCAGGAAGAGTCCGGTCAAAGGCAGGCGCCGACTTTGGCTTTGTCTTAGGTTTAAGATTGGCATAGAGATCACAGTTATAATATCTTGGAGACTTGACGGACGTAAAGTTACGGGAAACGCTAATATATACTCCGAAACATTGGTTTTGAATAGCTTGGAGCTGGACAACAATGCCTTAGTGAATGAGTTTCGTGCTCCTATATAGCAACGAGAGAGTTCGGATTAGGTCATTCCTAATGATACTTTGCCAAGTTATCTTAAGACTTATTCACAGAATTCAGTTGCTCCTTCATATTCAGGTAAGTCAGTTTGCGACTTCTAGGAAGACACTTGAAGCTTAGTAATTATATACAGATTGTGCCAACTTGAACCAGTCTAGCTCGGGCAAGATCGGTTGCAATTCCTCTGCCTTGACTCGCAAGAGAAGTGTTTCTGAAGAAAGCAATACAGACGCACAGACGGTGTTGCCATCACAAAGGCCGCGGGTACAATCCTTTTTCCCTGGAACACCCTTTGGCCAATCTGCTTATCAGAATCATTACGGCGAACCGCAAAGCTTGAATTCTATTGCTTTACCATTATTCTCATCTCCCTATTCCCATAATTCAGCTCTATCAACGTTTCCAAGCAATCCTCTTAATTTACAAACATCAAATAACGAAATGTATCCTAGGATGCCTTTTCTGGATTCCGAATATTAGCAGCTCGAGTTCCATAGTGTAGCTATTCCTAATAAGAGATTTAAATCGAGTCAGGTATACCTGTCGTGGAATTGAATTAACTTAGGTAGATTAAATTTAGTTTGAAGGAAGAGTACAACATTTGGGCAAGGGGTAGAGATATACTGCTAAGGGTAGTTATTTGGAGCTTGTAGTACTTTTAAATTCTTTTAATATATAAATAATAGTAAGTCTTACGTTAATAAAGTTACGTGGTTTAATACGTTACTCGCTTAGGTAGTTGAATATTCCTAGGAGGTAGACATTTAACAATATTCTCTCCCAAATCTATATATACTCTTCCTGTCTCTTTGTCTCGCCGAGATTCTTAATAATACTCTTATTTTACCTTGTCCCTTGAAACTCTACTCTAGCTTCGTTGGATGATACTGTTATAGTAGGGATCAAGAAATAGATTGTTCGCAAAGAGAGAAGCCCTAAGCGGGGTCGAAAGAATAATTAAGTACAGATGGCAGATTACAAATCAACCATAATAGGTGAATATGCCACTATTCCCAAATTCACTTGAATATCAAAATCGTTACAGATACTGTCTATATATATTCTTTTACTATTTAATATGTAACTTCTATTCGAATCTATCTGGCTAAATTCAACCTGTCAGTGCAATCCCTTCAAAAAGAGCTGGGCAATATAACAAGAACAGAAGCATATGAGAAAATCCTTAAAGAGGTGTTTCTATATCCGAAGAGGCCAAAAGAAAAGATGGAAGAGGCAAAGAGTGGTTGGCATCAAATGTATCGTTTTCTAACCAACAGGCATGCTGATGGTCAGCGCTGGTTAGACATAGCCAATGCAATCTCCTGGCATGTGCTGTTCCTCCTTCCATCAGGTAGCGAGCTACGGATTGTTAATCAATAGATACAATGTTACGATTTTCCAGTTTTGTGAATAGTGGCATATTCACCTAGTCTGTAAAATTAGCTAATCCGCGAACGGGTACTTAATACCCCTCGCACCCTCGGAGAGCTTCCTTCTCCGCGAACAATCTATTCTTTGATCCTATACTGTACCTTGACATACAACGACTTAATGCTACCGTCTTCGATTGCTTCCTTATAATTCTCAAAAGCTTCAAGGGAGATTTTCTTACCAACGTCTCAGCAAAGTTGGAAACTGCTATAGAAATTGGTTTAGAAGGGAACTTGGTGATTAATGAGCGTTCCATTCAACTAGAGGGTGTTAGTGATGATGAATTTATAGCATTTACAGAGATGTCAGACGAGCTGGGGAACTTGATCCAATTTTCTTTGTGAACCGAAGTGGGAGGTGAGCTTTGGTTTAACATAGATATTTATTGTAATATGGATGGTAGCAAATTGCCTTGTAAATTAGCTAATTCAGGAGCGAGTACTTAATACTCCGCTCGGTGGGAGTCACTTCCTTTCCTCTTTGCGAACAATCTATTCTTTGAACCCTACGATACCATGACAGTAAGCCTTAGTTGCTTAATAAATTAAAGGTGTTGTCGAGCAACATCCGTCTATACGTTTAGAGACTCTTGCTTTAAGGCTTCTTCTCTTTCTGTTGAGCCCTACCTGTTATAGTAGGGATTAAGAAATAGATTGTTCGCAAAGAGAGAAACCCTAAGCGGGGTCGAAAGAATAATTAAGTACAGATAGCAGATTACAAATCAACCATAATAGGTGAATATCCCACTATTCCTAAATTCACTTAAAAATTAAAATCGTCACACTACCCTTGGACTAGCCTCTTAGACTTAAATACTAACATCGCTTTGAGAGCCTTTCTCTGTTTATAATCAATCTAATTCATTATACTAGTACTAGAGCGCTGTTACTCTTTAAAAGCGATAGCGGTAGTTGGGACCAATGCGATCTAATGTACCCATTCTTCACGTCTTAAGAGCAGTATAGTCGGACTATTTACAAGACTGTAGTATGATACGCTTAAAAATCTTTTCAATCTACCTATTTTTATACTTCAGACTAGCAATACAGCATTTTCTTGCTCAGCCTTCCATCTTTCCAAAACTGTGCAGGATGATATATAATTTGGATGATGAATTCCTATAATACGTTTCCGTAATTCTACACATTCTTCCATAAGTCTCAGAGCTTCGGTTTCTTTTCTATTTTCTTTCCATGTGAATGCTAGGTTGGCCATGCTGGTCAGCGTAGAAGGATGGTCGGCGCCCAGTTTCTTCTTGCTCGTCTCCATCACTTGCACCTCCAGCTCTTCAGCAGCGTCCCATCGGCCTTGATTCCAAAACGTCGACGCTAGGTTGGCCATGCTGGTCAGCGTGTCTGGATGGTCGGCGCCCAGTTTCTTCTTGCGAGTCTCCATCACTTGCACGTCCAGCTCTTCGGCAGCGTCCCATAGGCCCCTAAGCCTATATGCCCAGCTTACCATTGACATACTCCACAATGTATCATCATGCTCTTGACCGAGAGTTCTTTTCCTTACTTCCATTGCCCGAACAGCCATCTCCTCAGCCTTCACCCATTTCCCCATGGTGCACGCGTACCATGCTGTCTTGTAAAGTACTGAAGCCCAGTCTCTCAAGGAGTCTTGTCCCTCTGGCTGCCGTGCTGCTGCTGCTGATTGTGCGTGTGGGAAAAGCACCAGAAACTTCGCCGAATTTTCGAAATCTCCAGCCGGAAGCGCCGAGTTAAGATTTTTAATAAATTGCTGTTTCCACCTCTCCTGCTGCTTGTGGACTCTAAGCCATTCTCGTGTGGCTAGCTGTACTAGTCTGTGCAATTCAAACGTTGTACCGTTGGTATTAGTAGAGATAAACGAGTAATTTTGTAGCATCAAGACATCTTCTTCAAATCCATCACCCATGCTATACTGTGATGTATTATCTTCATCGCTATCACTACAACTACTTTCAATGTTAGCATAATCATAATCGTTGTTGTTTTTCCAGTCTTACCGCGAGTTTCGCTGCGTATCCTGACTCTGAAGCAGAGCCTCGGGAATGCCTTGCCGGTCAAAGAAGCTCATAAGCGACAATAAATCAGCAGCTGACGGTCTTATCTCACGGATATAATCGAATGAGATCTGCCATGTGATAATAATCGAGTTCTTTGCATCCCAATCTCGGCGGAGCTGTTTACCCTCGTGGTTAAGGAGACTAGTTCTCTTGTGATCGTTCTTCCGAAAATCGTGAAGGTACTGGCGCACGGAAGAGCGCAATTTTCTTTGAAATATATATACAGCTGCCTGAACGATAGCAAGCGGTATAAATTCGAGCGCCTCGACGAGCTCGGCAGTGTCATTGCTATTGTCCTGCTTTCCTAGCTTCTTCTCAAAGAGTGCTAGCGCATCATCCTTATCCATCGGCCCAACTGCGATAATGTTGCGTGGTTCGACCAACTCTTCCACGGCGCTTGTACTTCGTGATGTGATAAGTATCGATCCATTCGAGCACTGCGGAAGGTATTCTACAAGCCGTCGTACATCCCTACTGCCTGCGCTGTTGGTTTGCCTATGTTGACCGGTGGTTGGGGCGTTGATGAGGAAGCTAGCATCATCCACATTGTCCAGTATAAGAACCCACCTCCCCTTCCTATTGTCGCGCAGCCAGTTATGCACGAGCTGAAATATATTGGCTTGTGGATTTTGTCGACCAAAGATCTTGACGCAGTCGGCAATATCTCGAAAGCTCTGCTCAAACCGGGCCGCGTTGCTTGCGTGGACCCAGAAAACCCACGTTTCTGACGACAGATCGCGGACTCGATATGCATATTCGATAGCGAGTTGCGACTTGCTTTGCAGTAGTTAGCATTCTGTATTAATAAGAGCGTCTGCGCTTACCCAATGCCGCCTAAGCCAACAAGCGCGGTACGAGACCCTAAGACAGCGCATTTCTGATGAATCTGATCAAGTATCCTTCGCTCGACGAAGTCTGAGTCGCGACTAAAGGGTATGACGATCGACGGGTTCGGTGGGGTCTCTGGTCGCTCTGGGGAGCCGTAATTAGCGCCGGTTAGCTTGGACCACTTGCGACTCACCAGGAGGGGCATGGTGATGAAATTCAGTATTAACTGGACCATTGATTATTCCGGCTTGGAGGCCAGAGTTAGCGTCGCCAAAAGATGTTGCAGATGCCATTGTATCAGAGTTTACGATAAAGTGTAGATAGCCGCTGAACAAGTAGATAGAGATTTCCATTCTTCAGCCGCAATAGCCTGTAGTTATCCTCCAATGACATTTGCTAGGACTAGGTGTACGCAGCTACACGGTAGTTGGTATACTGTATATGTGAAGACGTTTACCCCGCACAATCTGACAGTCTAAAAATTGCAACAGGATTGATGAAGGACGTTACTATTACTTACTTTCTGCGCGATCTAATTCCCTGGATGTAATCCTAAACACGTCTTTATATTAGGGAAGAGATGTGCTGTTGAGCCTGTTTTCCTTTGTACTATTAATACTGACATTAAAATGAATAATACCTTCTAAATGTCAATCTCTCCTCCCTAGCATATAGATCGCACCTCTAACACCGACGCAGAATGCCTCGTCTAGTGCTTGACCTTGAATTTTCGCTTTCTAGTAGGAGAGACTCGAGGACCCCTCACGAGATGAAATACCCGACAGAGATAGACCCTAGCTAAAATGGTCTAAATCCGTCCAAGCCTCCGGGATGAGTGGCATATCAGGCCCTCCGGAGGAATGTTTGTAGGCAAAAGACTAGAGGGTTGGAGCTTGCAAAATTAGAAGAAAGTCGTCAAGATATTATTAGGATACTTTTGAATGTAGGTAAAGGGAGAGTAGGTTTCTTTTAGTTATTACGCTATTTTTATTTTCTTTATGAATTCTGCTTAACAATATATACAAAATAAAATACCTTCTATAGATCTCTCTTCCCATACCTCAGTCGTTGGTAATATATTTTACAGATTTCAGTGTCCGTCTTGCCCATTCCCTTACCGATATAACCCCAAGTCAACCCAGTCTGATGCATAGTCTCTATCTTATATAAAGTTCTCTGTTCCTCCTCTGTAAGTACAATCCACGATTCTATCTTCCTTCGACTTCTCCTTCTCCTCAAATTTCTTCTGTAATATTCAGAGATTTGTAGAGCAGTCCGGCCATTACCTAGAGCTTTTGCAATTGATTCCCAGCTCGAAGTCTCTGGACGATTCTCGGCTATGGAGTCGCTTTCCCGAAATCTCAAACTCTTTTCGATCTTACCACCCTCTCGCATATAAACTACTGTGCCCATCTCTTCTGTGCTATAGGCTCCCGCTCTCCTACCCGAGATATGCGAAGTTGAGATTGGATTTTTCAATAGCGATAGGGAGTCAGAGGTTGACGAGATTGGTGTAGGTGATGCGATGTGGAGGGATGTTTTACCGTCGATCTTGTTTATTAGAGGTGGAGGAGAGTATAATGATTGGGTAGGGAATGGGGAAAATAAATCTAGCGAATGAGGTGAAAGGGAGTGTTGGGGGATAGTAGCTATAAAAGGACGTTCTTCTAAGTATTGCCTATACAATTCGAATATAGAAATCTGTAGTATTCCTTGTTGGAATAGAACGCAAAATGGGTCGGTATATTCGTTCATAGAAAACATTGAAAAGATACTATCTTTCTTAGTAATTACCTCTACACCCTTTCAAGATACTTACCAGATAGTATGGCATCCCTTCTCGCTACTTGTTTGGCAAATGCCCCTATTATTCCCGAACCCACAATTTTTAACCGTCTCAGCTAGCCACTTCCATCTTTCTCCCTCATCGTTAATTAGACCAACTACGTCAAGTTCGAATTGAAAAGACGAGTCTACTATAAAATCATTCTGTATGTCGAAAGTAGCAAAAGCGACTTGGAACGGCTGCGGTGGTGATGTACTATTATATGAGGTGAAAAATGTGTAAAATGTCGACATGAAGGGTGGAGGAAATTTAATTTTCGAAATCTATTTACGAAACTGTCAAACTTATAGCAGATGCCTATTCAACCTTAGTCTGTTGGTTTAATCCTCTCGTTCGCCTGACTTGCTATATTTAGAAAAACGCCCGTTTCCTGAATCCTTCTAATATGTGGCCACGACTCCGGCGTCTAATTTGAGATTCCGAGCTGTCCACGGACGTATCACTATAATGGATAATATATGGAAAAAGCTGGAGAAGGTTACAACGGGGGGAAACAGGAAGCGCGATTACGCTCCGGTTAAGAAAAGTAGGTAAGAACGCTTTTATAATACCTCGCAACAGACCTTTAATAGGGTCAACGAACTAGCTCAACGCTACCCTGAGAAGATATACACAAGATGTTGCCCTAGCCATATAGGTATCCTAGGCAATGAGATCGCAGATAGAGCTGCAGGGAAAGCAGCGCGGATGCCCCCTTCTAACTCTCTTTCTTTACTCTGCACTGCTACGCTTAAGAGAGACGTGAAAGAGGCTGGGGTCAGACTTGCAAGAAAGCTTTGGAGTACTACACTCCCAGCTCTTTATAATGACCTAGGGCTCTGTACCTGGTTCTCAAAGCTCAGGTCGCTCCAGTTACCAAGAGAGGTCCTAGCTCGCTTAATTGCTGCTCGCTCTGGCCACGGAGACTTTACTGCCTACCACCTTCGCTTCCTTCACTTCGACTCGCTACTCAACTCAGGGAACTGTAAGTGTAGGAAGGCGAAGACACAGTTCCACCTATTCTTTTGCAAGCTAGCAAATAACAAAGTGTCACGATTTTGATTTTCACGTGCTTCGCACGTGACTTGGGAATAACTTCATTTGAGTGAATTGGGCACTTTGCTATGTATTTAATAGGCGGCTCCGCCGCCCGAGAGCCTTTCTCTCCTTGCGAACAATCTACTCTTTGATCCCCTACGGTACCTTGACACAAAGCCCCTAAGCTATTAGCTAAGGCAAAGAAAAACCCACAACTGCTCTTCGGCCCACACTGTAACCGTGTGGAGTGAACCACTGCTTGCTGTGATGAATACTGAGTCAAACGGAAACTGCTATATTGAGCGAACAACTAAGTAAGGAAAGAAGAGAGTTCCAGAGGAACGGAAGCTTAAATACAAGATGCCAGCAGCACGCACGTGCCGTGCTACATGTGATCTGCCCCCAGTTCCTCCAATCCCGTAACACACACTGCGAGGCGCTCTTTAGTAAGGTCTACTTTGCTTATTCTCAGATTCACGTGCGAGTGAGGATATATTATTTAGGTTAAATAGCCTCCTGGGCCACTTGTGAGGCTATTCGCAACGCTCGTAAAGTAGGACCTAGGCTGCCAGACGAAGGCTGTGCCCAAATAATATAGTGTGCTTTGTATGTGACGATTAGGATGTTGCTTTAAGCATGAATTGTATAGAGTGGTTTAGTGTAGTTTAGTAGGATTTTTCAGATTGTTTTGCTGCTGTACGAGTATCAGTCTTTCCTGTCTTTTGACGTCATTTTTAAGAGTTTTGGATATCCTGTAGAGGATTTGAGTGTAGAATATACTGTCTGTTGCTACGGCACGAGTTCTTAGTCTGATACTCCTGTCTGTTTTGCTTACTGCCGTATGATTATAGTAATTCTGGCTATAACTTGTACTATACTGAACTGCTGATTGATATTTGACTTAAATCGTATTTAAAGAGTTCTTACGCTCTTTTCCTAAGAATCGATAGAACTGTACTAGTAAGGAACCTCCTGCTTAGTATAAATTTATCCTTGATTAACTCCTTAATATATCTACGACAAGTATCCGACGACCACCTTCCTAGCTTTTGTATTTGCTCGTATAGAATGCTGTTCCTGTTTGCTTACGTTGTAGCTCCTCTACGGAAACTGTGTCCACTGAATTTACTCTAATTTTTATATCCTAAAATCCTTAGTCTCCTTCTTAATTCGTCCACCATCCAGAGCTTCGTAAAAGGAGCCGAAGAGCCTCCTTGTACAGATCTTCGGAATAGCGGCTTGCTATGATTTTGCGGATCTAATTCGAATAGTTGTCTTAAAGCCTTTACTGCACAAGTCGAGTCTTCCTCTGCCGCGACGACGATATCCACTCCCTATCTTGAAGGATCCGTTTTACTTGTTTTTAGGCGAATCGTTGCAAAGGAATCGTCTTCTGCAAAAGAGACGTTAGACCTTATTACCTGCTCTTCCTCAAACAAGTCCTTGTCCTTCTAATCCTCCGCGGTATATATGAGTTCCCCAGATCGAAAGAATCCCTTGTACGCTAGCTTCGCTATTACTATAAAATTAAGATTATTAAGGAATACGTCTTTCCCAGCTTTTTAAGCCTCATCGTCGAATTTGCTTGTAGTAATTTCTTTCAGGATATCGTAAGTTAATAGCTCCGCTTTGTACTTTTTCGTCTTCGTGATTTATTCGCTTTGCTCCTACTACTATTCTCTTGACTGTTTCGTTCTCGAATACCCTCAAATCTAGTATCCTATCTACATAAACCGAGCGTATATGTGCCAAATACTGTTAAAGCGTGTCGCCTTTCAATCTGCCCTCAAACTTCCCTAAACCTCCTACCGCTCTAAGTACTAAATAGTTCGTAAGTGGAATAGTGTGACGGGGCAGAACGACGTGTGATGGTAGAACTGATCCATTCTTAGAATACTAAGGTGAAGAGCTAAGACAGCTCTGAACGATGCTAATATACAGGATTCTGCCAGGCGGTGAGAGCTCACGTGGCAGGTCTGGAACCAGAACTGTCACATTACCCCCCCCTTCAAGGAGAGCTCGTCCCCGAGCTCTGAAGCTCTGGAGATAGATATGCTTGTCCATCCATGTATCTGCTATTGTAATTATCTGTACCTAAGTCTGTAT